>CADCSW010000042.1:0-22813 GCA_902805455.1 Daldinia concentrica | reverse complement strand
TGCCAGGTAAAATTTGATAAAGTGCCAACCCATCCACTTTCCACGTGAGATAACAACCCAACCCACACCCACCTAATTTATAGGATTAGCTCAAACCCCTAACAATTTCAGAATACTTACCGGTCGCATCCCTAAAGCCACATATTGTAACATAATAATCAATTAAATAATATTGAAGCTATTCCACGATTAGATTTACTAATTAGTAAATATTTCAATATGTCGTCTATTCAATCTAAGCCTGTAACCCCCAAGGCCTCGTACGGCTACTTTACCAATTCGAACACCATCTCAACGCATACAATCTATTATTGACCTTGATGATTTTGCCTCCCCAGCCTCGAATCGTACGAATTCACCGATCAAATCCCCAGTCAACAATAGACAGTCCTCCGTGAACGATCCCCGTTACGTCAATACGACTTACAGACACCTTTCGAGACGTATGAGAAGGCCCACAAGGCCTATCGTGCCTTTGTTAAAAGAGAGGATTTAATGTACGTATAAAAAAGCGTACGGGCTAAGGGACCCAGTGGGGATTCAATAAGAATGGTAAATTTATCTATTATCAATTCGTATGCGATCGCTCGGGGATAAGAGAAAAGAGGCACTGGGAGAGGCAGCGAGCCTCCCGTATGTGTGGGGTGCGAATATAAGGCCACGATATCGTATCTCAAGAAGCCAGATAGGTGGTATATTAAGATACAAGAGGCCTCCCACAACCACGATTTACACCTCAACCCGGCTAGCGCTGGACACCGACGATATGAACGAAATAGCCTCGATCTCAATACGGCTGTATTACGATTATTGAGGACTGGGTCGTTGACTAGCCACCATCGCACACTATTTATCGGGGAGGACCTTAAATTCGACGACCTAGAGCCTCATATAAGATTCGGGCTTGAGGCTGACCCCGACGACCTCTCGATTCGAATCAAAATAGCGATGAATTGTATACGAGGATTCGAGAGGAAATATTACAGTCACGGCACGGGATGTCTTGAATATTAAACATGAGCTTCGTATTCAAGTACGAGGGAGCTTACAGACACCCAGCTATTGATAAAAAGCTACAGCGATATAAAGAGGCTCACGATATTGATTACGAGGTCGATAAAAATCCAGTAACTAATAGGGTGACGCGTATATTTTGGACCTTTAAATGGTGTCTTAATATGTGGCAACACAATCTTGAGGTCTTATTCGATAATACATATAAGGTATTGATAGCCTACCCCAATAGCCTTATTTTACACCTTATACTAATTTATATACAACACAGGTCAATCGATTCAATATGCCACTATTAAATATCACGGTATTATACTCGTTGCACACCAACTTTCACGTCGCTTTTAGCCTTGCCTCGGGCGAGGCTGAGGCTGATTTTGCGTGGCAGTTAGGGTGCCTAAATAGGCTACGGCGGCACGAGATTCGAGAGCCTACTGTAATATTGAGTGATTTTTCAAGGGCATTTAAAAGGGCTGTAAGCCTGGCGTTTACATCGTCGCCACAGCAACTGTGTGTGTGGCATATTATGAAAAACGTCGCCCACCATATCACCAAAAGTGGATCAAATCAACGGCAGTAAAGTGATTTGTTGCTTGAGGCTGACGAAAACGCACTATTGACGATAAGACGGCCTTAAGCGACGACCAGCCTGGCCCAGATCCTCCTCATATAAGGGGCCTACCAGCGACGAGGGCGACGAGGGTGATGAGGGCGACGAGGACCCTGAGGAGGCTAAAGACAGCCTGAAAGCTGACGAAAATACCGTCAATATTGGGGCTGAAACCCTCCCTTTACAGCCCCCAAAAGAGGCTTTTAATATAAAAGAGTGGCCTGATACCCAAGAAGGATTCATGAAGGCTTGGAAGGCCGTCGTTTACGCAGATACGGAGGAGATATTTTGGGCCACGGGCCTTATTGAAAAAGAGATTTCATCGTCAAATACGTGAGTGACACTCTTTTTTCAAGGCAAATCAGGTCGATCTGAGGCCTGAAGACTGTCAGACACGGTTTGCCAGTGTCTATTTTTACTATCCCAATCGCTATTTTGGCTTAAATGCAACAAAATACCACAACACGGCTATTTTGGGTGGGGGTATACATGACCATAGCATTTTTGACTTTCAACACCAAAAAATCTCACGATATTTTAGGGGGCTAGCCAATCACAGGCTTACACGTCAAAATAAGGTTTTTGCCGACCCACAAATTCCCCAATCGGGAAGGCGGTGGGCGCACAGACCCACATTTTCAATTATTTTTACAAATCTCATATCTTTCCCTTAAAATACTCGTGTTTTTAGGGTCTTTTTACTGATCAATTTTCGTATAGCGCTTATTAATTATTTGATTCGATATTATCTACCCTGGCGCAGCCAGTACTGTCAGTTTGCTGTATCCCAGATACGTAATTACGGCATAATCGCTACTAGTCGACTCGAGGCAGCACACAGGCACCTAAAACGATATATTAGACACCGTCACTGTAGCCTTGATATATTGCATACTTCAATATATAAGGCCTGCAGATCACTACAAGGCTGTGTACGAATTAAGGCTCCAGCAGGCCAAGTCTCAAAGCCTCCCTAAATATCGTCAAGTAGGGCTATTTCGCAACGTATTACATCGTATATCCCCGAGGCTTTGAGGCAAATGTGGCGGCAATATAGGCTAGCGCATAAAGACTATATAGCCTGGCGCAATAGCGATATCACCCAATCAGCCTGTAAGGGTTTATTTACGAAACAGTGGGATTTGCCCTGTAAACACGTCTTTTACCCTGTTGCGTGCTGAGAGGATCGACTGAATCCGGCTAGGCCTTGGGCCCTGAAATGACTGATATTGGTAGTCACTGGTGGCTTTATTTTGACGGGGCTTTGAATCTAAACGACAAGGAGGCAAGAGATTTAGAGATTCAAGAGACCTAAGCTACCCAAGGCCGCAAGCGACGAGAGGCACACCCCTGATGGCCTGCTCTCGAGGCGCTACAGCAAAATTTAAATGAAATCGCCTTTATTGACCCCGAGAGATATGAGTCTAATACAGCCCCAGGGCCTCGTAATCAGCCTTCGAGGCAAGTTGATTACGATAGCCGTCGAATCCCGTCACACGATGAGGCTCCAGCCCCGAGTATAAGGCCTACCCAGCGCCGACGAGGCCGCAAAACCAAGGCTGAAAATCAAGAGGCTGTTATTACTAATTTGACTACGTTGATTCAAAATCAACAAAATCATTAAATACGATGAGTCAGCAAATAACAGCCTTGGTAACAGTGCCAGCACAGCCGCCTCAACAGCAGTATACACAACAGTATACGATACCCTCATCCCCAGCGCTAGCGCCAGCGAGGCCTGTTATCGCATCTAGCCTCCACGGGTTACAAGGTCAATTACAGGGCTATCAGGGCTATCAGGGCTATCAGGGCTTACAGGGCTATCAACAGTGGTCCTCAAGGCCTTCCCAACAGCCTCAACAGCCTGTAATTCAACGGCAACAGGCACCTGTTGTGCTGTCTCAACGACCTGCAGGGCAGCAAAATGAGTGGCCAAGTCAATATAGCCAATCAGATCAACAGCCCTGGCCACCGTATAACCACCCTAATTGAATATACAGGGCTTATTGAGGCTGTAATAATAGTAGGTAATTGGGAGGCTGATATTACAAATAGCTGCACGAGGTTAGACAAGTAAATATATTGATTTAAAAGCCTGTAATTACGTATTCAATTCAATTAAAAATTAGCCAATAATCAATTATTGGTTATTGGCCGTTTTTATTATTTTTATTATTTTATTCAATTGATTATTATGTTACAATATGTGGCTTTAGGGATGCGACCGGTAAGTATTCTGAAATTGTTAGGTTTTGAGCTAATCCCAATATAAATTAGGTGGGTGTGGGTTGGGTTGTTATCTCACGTGGAAAGTGGATGGGTTGGCACTTTATCAAATTTTACCTGGCACTTTAACGTTATTGCGCTGCGGCCATCAGCCCACAATGTCGACAAATGGTCTTCTGCCTTCCCCTAGGTCCTCCCAGGTCCTTCATTTTCCCGTTTGCCGCTCCTAGCACTTGTGGCATTTCTAGCTAACGTGGCTATTGTAAGTAGTACAATAGTACCCCTGTAATTAAGGTAATTAAGGTAATTGCCCAGGAATTTCTAGGAATTACTAGGAATTATTCGGAGTTTCTATTGGATTACAAAGTCACGATGGCGGTCTACAACGGGTCCTGCCCAGCTACCTGTTGCTACCACGGCGACCTGCCGCCGAGCAATACTTTTAGTTATACGGGTACCGTCCAGTACCGTCCTAGTACCGTACCCAAAGAAAGGGAAAGGGAAAGGTAGTAGGTAGTAGGTAGTAGTATATCGGGATCTCCCTTGGGGTCCGGCTGGCCTGGGGAATTTTATCTGAGCGTCTCCGTTGCTCTGCAGCGTCAGGCCATTAATTCTGGACTGTAACTTCGTACCCCGCATCGTCGGGCGGTCTCGGCCATTGTACGCTTCATGTTCTTCATACGCTTCATCGGCAACCCTGGCCCAGTAAGACTTCGTGGGATCTAATTCTTATTCTTTAACGGCCGAATCGAATTCCCATCTCATTTCATCCTGATCCCAACTGTCCTAAACATAGATAAGCCACCCAACCGAACTAAACTACCTAGCTTATTTGTTTATTCTATATCATATCATCCGTTCTTCAATATCGTTTGATCCATTCACCATTGTGGCATTATATCTGATATTTGTGATATCATACCTGTCCATACCTCACTGTCGAGACCCCTATACTACCATTCGTCTATAGTGTTTGTGTGGCTTGCTCGCTTCACCTGGTGGCTTCACACTTACACCCAACCCTTCATACACCCTCCACACTACATCCGGGCCTGAGGTTACCTAGCTGCGTAACCGTACCACGATACACGGCAACGGACGTGGCAATTCGCGCCGTCTTTCTTGAAGCTATTCGACTTTAGTCTTTCCGACTTTCATCGTCTATCTCGCCAAGCCCGGACTTCGCATGATAGAGCATCCATCACCTTACAAGGTCTAGCTTTCCGACGACTATCCTGTTTCCCGACTCTCCCCTTCCATCTATAACCATAGCAATCGAGGCATAGTGTCACCAAAGATCTGCTGGTGACCCTTGAATTGTTGTGGGATTCGTCATGGACGCAGGTGTTATGCAGGACATTGACGTTTATCCTGCTGGTAACGACAAGGTATGCTAGACATAGATTGATACGACCTTGGTTGGATCATATATAAAGATATAAAGCCCAACCTGCCCCAGACCTTTGAGACATTCTTCGATCAATCTACAGACTACCGCAGCAACTATCATCCATCAGCTTCGACGAACTCGATAGGTCGAATCAAGTGTTGTGAACTCGGTCCCAACTTCAGGCTCGCACCAGACCCCAGCACTTCCGCTGACTCGCCAGCCTCAACTGCTTCTCAGAACCTTTCTACCATCTCGCATAAGCACAAGCTTGCCAGACAGGAGCTACCTAAGAAGCGCCAGTGCTCCGATATCAGAAAGTCCAAATTTGCCGAGAACCCATCCACCCTCGACTGTTCTGATTACTGGCTTCGCTTTGATAGTGACAACGAGAGGACTGTTTGCCGAAACCGAGAAACAGAACCGTAAGTTGCTACAACTCTTCAAGCAAAGATGGCCTTCGGACACATCTCTCAGGATGGTGCTAAAGCATGTTGTTTGAGGTATAGGGCAAGTCTCCGATCCTAGCTCAACCTCGTCCTAGGTCAAGGATTGTCGGGAGATCCGGCAACAATTTCAAAGTGGCTTATCCGCCGTCGTCTACTGCTGATCTGGTCGACGATAGCGCTCTTGATCACGCGCTGTCGGACGAAGACGACCTCTTCTCGGCCTTGGCCGAGCAACTTACTAAGAACGACTCGGCCCCCATACCTTCTGAAGTACCCCGCGCGAGAGACTTTACTCGACACCGCTAAGCTGGGAGCCGCCGCAGCCTGGCTTTGCGCATGGACTACGTGAACGTTAACCCCCTTTAACGACCCCGAGCGTCAGAGATTACTGGCCATTGCTATGGGCACTGGGCAAGTCCTCAACAACAAATAGCCGCAAGACAAGCCCCGGAATGGATTTCAGATTTGAAGTTAACCAAAGCCCAACTACTATGAGCGATAGTAAAGCAACACACCCGAACCTCGCATTAAGCCAACCGCAACACGACTCAAGCACCAACACGTAACAACTCAATGGATGCTACTGAGAAGTCTAAGGAGAAGTTTAGGAATAGTGACCGGGCGGCACATAACGATATCGAACGAAAGTATCGTACCAATCTGAAGGATAAGATCGCTGAATTACGAGATGCTATTCCGTCTCTACGCGCGATACCTGAAGATGGAGACGACAACGATAACGGTGGCGCATCGAGAACGGCACCTAAAGTAAGCAAGGTGCGTCTGAGTGGAGAGTTATATTAGGTTATAGAGTAAATGGCTAACAATATATAGGGCACCGTCTTGACCAAAGCCACTGAATATATTCACCAACTCGAGCGGAGGAATCGGTCGATGGCACAGAAGAATGAAGAACTCGCTCGCAGGCTACATGCCTTCGAACAGTTGGTTGGCGCCGCCCCCACCAAATTGGGCACCCCAAGGATACGGCGCCTCTGTCTTCAACCCTAGAGCCTTTTCTTAAGCGACGACAAGCTCTACTTTATACTCCGTTTACGACTAAAATACATCTTACTACTCACCACTCACCCTTCGTATTAATCAAGTACAACCACTTCAACGACAACTCTAACGACGATGAACGAATATCTTGTTTAAACAACAATACCCGACATTAGCAACCCACCTTGATACAATCTGGGCTTGGTAGTCAGAAAACTTTTGAATCTCATAACGGAATAACATCAACACTGGATACGGACGAATAATCCATCCACCTTTCTGAGTCGCCTTCACCTACCACCAAAATACCTACCACACGTATATATATATACCTCAACCAGTATGAGAATACATCGAGTCCGGTAAATAACACGGTCGGGTTGCACGTTGGGCGTTCTAGAAAAAACTTTGAATTTTTTCAATTTTGGGAGAAAGCATCTAGGGGATAGATGAAACAGGTCTTATACTGGGATAGTTGCTACTCAAGCACAACTATGGCGTTTTGGGAACAGGAATTGGCAAATTTACAAGTCTGTTAGGTGTATATCCTACGGCCTATGGGGAAATGGAGAGCGAAAGGAAAAGGAATCAATTTAGGTTTTACCCTTACTGCCTACTCAGGATAAGAGTCTGGCTGGGTGACTCGAGAGAGCGGCGCCAGCGAGTTTTTTTGCAATCTACAAGTTCTACTATAGTGATACCTAACTTACCCTCCTACGGGAGGCGAAGCGCATTCGAAACCTTTTTTTCCAAGTTAATAATAGATTTCGGCCCCAGGCTGATACTTTCTGCGCGCAATTTCTCTCTCCTCTTGCACGTCTTACATCAGAAATGAGTGAATTTCGCTAGTAAGCTTCTTCCCCGGATGTCGTATGTTTATCGTATGATGCTTTACTTGGCACTGAGGCACGCGCTCGCTCCGCTGGCTAACGGCAACTGTTGGGACATAGGTACGAATACGATTATTTGGAACTGTTTCATTAACCTGGTATCGTTAAAGTATCAAGGCGGTATTGCTCGAGAATGGGAATAAGTGCGGTCGATTTCTAATCAACACGGGATCAATTAGGTTTCGTCGGCTGTGAGGTGGCGCCTCCCATTCTCGGCTCTCATGGTTAGGCTTTTTATTGCCACCTTTCTATGGTAGAAGGCGAAAATGAGATATGTATGATGATATCTGTCATGATATAGGTCCAACTGGTTAAGTTTACTATAATTGAGGTATATTTTCACAATAGACTGCTGGGGAATCGTCTATAGAATAGATGTATACGCCGTGTAATGCGTGGCATTTCATAATATACTTCCCTAAAAGCATGTCATGCCTTTGATATCCAGTCGTCTCGGGCTTTCGGGCGATGATTTTCCAAAGTAGTCTTTTTATACAATTCATGAGTGTCTTTTAGTCTCTTAATGCCTCGATGTCGTCAACTTCCTTAACCGCCTCTGTAGTTAGGTTAAGGGGCTATCATCACCCACACATATGCTGTCTTCGATGCGAATGCCCATACCCGGAAGGCTTTGGGCCACCTCTCATCATCGGGCACGTAGATGCCGGGTTCGATCGTGACGCAGTGGCCTTCTTTCAGGACCACGTTCCGTGGGTATCCAGGAACATCGTGGACATCAAGGCCGACGTAGTGACCAACGTGATGAGGAATAGGTCCCATAGCATCTCCACTTAGGTCGAAGCTGTTGTGCTGTGTAGCTGGTCACGAAGGGCATTCTCCGTGATCAGGTGCAACTTGTCGAGAGTGACATTGGCACTAGCGCGACAGAGCGAGATAGATGATCGCTGTGCGCGAAGTATAGCATTATATAAGTCCTTCTGCGGTTCGCTGAATTTCCCCGATACGGGCCATGTCCGTGTTATGTCGGTAATGTATGTTCCGTATTCACCACCGGAGTCCACGAGAACGAACTCTGAGTCGTTTAATATACCATTGTTTAGGACGTAGTGGATGAGTGTCGCCTTTGGCCCTCCGGCTACCACGGGGATGTAAGCATGTCCATCTAGACCGGACGTTTGGTACTGATACTCTAGGAATGAAGCTAACTCCTTTTCATACTTCCACGGCCGCCGCATAGCTTCTGTCAGCACCCGGCCAGACACTTGCCCCGCGCGCCGCATGTTGGCTATTTCGGCTGGCGACTTGATGGCACGGAGAACGTTGATATGCGACCTTAAGGGTGATATACTCGCATTAGAGCTGCTGAACGTAAGAGATTGGCTAATTTCGTAGACGCCCCATTTTGCGACAATTCAGCATCCGTGAATATTGTCTTAGCACCATCTAGCACCGAGGCCAATGTTCTGTCTACTTGCTTAATATCATCCGCTTCGTCCGCATTCCATACGTCTCTCGCAGCATGAACTCCACCTCAAGGACCGCTCCATTGCTCTGCTCTGGGTCTTTCGACCTGCAGTATAAGTGAACGTGTAATCGCCGAGCTCATCGCCAGTCCTCCTCAATACGGCTAGAGATTCAGGCTCGGAGAAGCCAGTGAGATAGAGGAAGTTGGACTCTTGGCGGAAGGCGAAGAAAACGGCACCGGATCGGTATTTGAGGGTTGCAGGGAGAAGGACGGCGGAGTTTGGAGGTAAGGAGTGGCAAAGGGCGGCTCGACGGTCATGATATTCTTGTGCGGTTATACCCGGCGTGAGTTCACCAGCTGCGAGGATATGAGGATGTGTTTCGTGGACAGGTGGCCGAAGAGGAGCTCAGAGGCAGGACGGATGTGGTGATAGTTGTGCGCAGATCTTAGTCTACGTCTTAAGATACAACAACTGAGGGCGTATTCGAGAATCGTGGGGAAGAGGGTATTGTTGTTGTGGATATGGAGTGATGTAACTTGGGGAGGAAAGCTTTGAGTGTGGTTTAAGGTAGCGCTCGAGTTGCCATAATTGCTGTTGACGAAACTTCATCTTTGGAATCCTTGGAATACTGTAGCCAATTGCATCATCGGAACTACTTGAGTACTACCCAATGGGGTAATATGAGAATATTAAGGTTCAATTATTCCTGTACTAGGACAAAAGCTTGATTTTAGATGCTGCATGCTGCTTTTCTATATGTTAGGTATCTCTAAAGGTTGAATTTGCTTGCACCTTAACCCAATCTTGATGTTGTAATTCGGAAAGTTTTTGGAGCAATCAGAAGGTGTTAATTATCTAAATCTAACTGGCTCTGCTGCCCTGCTGCCTTATGTATGTAGTAGGGTGGTCTAAGATAGTGGTTGGGGAGCTGGTGGGGCTAAGCTGAAAAGAATGTAAGTAATGTAACTAACTAACTATACTAACAAAACTAAATTACGGTTGCTGTGCAAATCTATAGTGGGGCTAACAGTGATGTCAAATGGCCCGTGCGCAGCCCTTGTTGTTGATTCGTAAATTGTTAGTGCTAGCGCGGAATTACCAGTCACGCCTCAAAAAGCTTGGGACTGAATTTCACCTACTGAATTGCCCACTACCAGCCAGAGCTTAACTTGGGACTCGACTTCAACCCTCATACACGTAGGATTACTGGTCATTCTCGCGTCTCTTAAATCACTGAATTTTCCAAGATTATTTAATTTCCTTCAACTCGCCTCAATGGCCTACTAACATCTAAAGTTTTGTCGTGTTGTGCTCATCGGATTCACCGTGTTGTGCCACGATTCGTCGCGTGGAAACTCGGACTTAAAAATATACTTTAGCACATACCTTAAGGCACAACTAAAAAGAACAACCACCTATTCTAGGTCGAACCCGATCAAAACGAAGAACGAGTCAGCTTGTGGTTGTTAACCCCAAGACTCAAAGACCCCGAAGACAATTCGATCGCCACCAATAATATTGCATGTATATTGGTCAGCACAGTCCTGGCCTACGAACCGTTTGACCTTTGTCAAATCCCTTAGCATTGAGTAGTCGACATTTATATGGCAGCCGTATCTTTATCACCCACACCCGTACCTCGATCCGTCATGTCTAGTAGACGAGTTCCTTTGTCTACGAACCAGAATGTGGCCAATTCTCTGCGTAGCACCACTCGGCAAGCAAAAACGCACCATAGCTCAGATACAACGGGAAGAACAATATGGCCAACCACCTCCGGCCAAGAAGCAAATCGTCGAGGGTGGTTCCCAACGATTACTTCCATCTCAGCAGCAGCGGGCTTCTAAGAGTCAGATCCCTATACAGACACGTCGCAATGCAAATACCTACGAAAGCAAGTTGGCAAGGGAGAGAGCAGGTCATTTCACCATCAACGCTCCCAACAACCGGCACCTGTTTCTCTTGGATATACAGAGAAAGACGTCGAGGAGATTCAGATATGGCAGCAGCACCACCGAGCCAGATTCTAAGCTTGTTTTCTATTTCGAGAAGGTCCCTAACGATGCTCATAAGAAGCTTGCAAAACAAATTGCTGCCTTAGGTGCTGTAAGTAGACAAGAGTGTTTCTACGTTAGATGCTTCGGTTTGCTTACATTGCTTTTATACAGCGTGAGGCAGCCTTTTCTCCATCGACATCACCCATGTCGTAACAACTCGGCCTATTCCATCCGAGAAGAGTGTAAGCCGTCAAGAAGAGGACGCAACTGCCGAGAAGCACCAAGACCATATACATGAGCAGGAACAAGAACAAGAACAGGGCCAGGAACAAGAGGAGGTCAAGACCATCAACCCTTCATTGTTAACCTGACTGTCAGAGGCCTCCACTAAACGAAGAGCTTTTGATAGAGATGCCCGAACACAGAAAATGTCGTCGCATGTTCAAGTCGGCTCACTAAATCAGCCGAAGCGTAGCGCAGATGTCTTACTGCGTGCTAGGGAGATGGGAAAAAGATCTGGTCTTTGGATAAGTTGCAGCGAATGATGGCATTGCTCCTTGAGACAGATCCATACGTTAGCGTTGAGATTGCGTATGGAGCTCGCAAAGCAAGAGAACCCGAACCTCGAACTACTGAAGATCGTAACCTGCTACATCTTCTCCACAATGAGCGAGTCAACGGACCATCTGACCGAGACCCAGCCGCGAATGGTCAGGAGCTACATTACTTTAAGGGTCCATACATATATGTCTATGACGTTGAGGAGAAGCAAAAGCCTATCATGGTCAGAGAGTATAAGAAGGTTGCCGAGAAGGCAAAGGGCGACTGGCCCCAGTTCCGTACCGCTGCATTGGGACGATGTCCGTTTATTAACGAGCACGAACCGAGAGATCCCCGACCCGAACCCAAGCTGAAAGTCCAGGTGACCAGAGCTGTCACTGAGACTAAGCCTACCTCAATCCTTCAAGATGGAACCTCCGAAACCCGTAACTGGAAAGCGATCGTTATGTGAGATGGAAAATGGTCATCCCGTGGCTCTAGTGTCGCCTCCATGGACCTGTCCAACTCGTCTAAGTTACCCGTCGGCCAGATTGCGGAATCACGCTCTAATGCGTTTACCGGTCGTGCTGCTAGCCGTCTCTTTGGTGGCGAGCCAGTTGCATCCGGAGTTCAACCTCGAACATAACGTCCGCAATCCGATCCCAGAT
Organism: Daldinia concentrica; assembly: GCA_902805455.1. NCBI lineage: Eukaryota > Fungi > Ascomycota > Sordariomycetes > Xylariales > Hypoxylaceae > Daldinia > Daldinia concentrica. The sequence continues at coordinate 10,603 of CADCSW010000042.1, read as the reverse complement.
GATCTCCTCCACCGCAACAACACCAGGTCTCATAACTGGTCTAAGCAAAGAAGTCCACGGCCTTCAGCGCCAGGTCCTGAAACGCAACAGTACTGCGACTCTCAGGATTTGAGCTCGCCGGAATGCCGAGATAAACCCGCGAGATGATGCTCCAGTCAAGCGGACTTTCCCTATGAGTCGTACATCGAGTCGAAAGTTAGATTTTGTCGATGAAGATGCTACCGATAAAGACTCCCAAGAAGGATCTAAGCAGAAGGTCGTTCCGCGCGCAGAAAAGCGAGAATCGTCGCAGTCGAAGAAAAGCGAGCTCAAGCCAGGTTATTGTGAGAACTGCGCAGATAAATACGCTGATTTTGATGAGGTATGTCCCTTTCCTAAACATTAATAGCTCTAATACGTCGGGTACTAACGATTTATATAGCATATCCTATCCAAAAGCATCGCAAATTTGCTGATGATGATCGCAACTGGGTCGACTTGGATGACCTCCTTGTCCAGCTTCAGCGAATGCCTAAGCGCAAGTCTTTCTCGTCTTGGGCTCCTTCTTCCAAGAATACGATGAGGTTTACTAGTTTACCTCAACTCAAGCCCACTCATTTCTGCTAGCAGATGCAGATTTTCCCCGATACTCCGCAGTTCTATAAGCTGTGCTTACTAGCCGATCATTCACAACTAGGAATACACCATACTTCGATCCTACTTCTAATTTTGACCCGTCTTTTCTACGGCATTCGCGGTGCGACGATACCCATTTTGACCCTTATTCGGCTAGAACGATGGAGCCTAGTACGCTTTTCCATACGTCATGGAAAGGACATGATATGGCATGGAATGGAGTCTTAGCATTTGGTTCTTTTCGCATCCACTCGCCAGACATCTTTTTATGCATTGTTGGCGAAGGGCGGCTTTTCTATTTCCAAATATTTTCATCGGTCTAGCGGCCTAAACGCCAGCCTTCACGGGTGTCTAGGGTTCCGGTATGGTCGGTGCTTGACGGCAACCTGAGTGGCGGCTGGAACGACATTAAAACGATAGTATTCGATATTAACGAAGCGAACGTGTAAATATGGTCACTAGGTCGTGTATATATAGGTAGTAGTCTATAAGACGAAGAGTTGTGCAAATCTAAAACCTCCCAATCTCTTCTAGTCGATCAGCTCGACAATCTCTTGACTTGGTTCCCCTTAGCTACGGCGATGGTGACTTAGTTGCCTTACTACACTCGGTACGTAATACTTTGGTATGTCCTTCCCTCCTGATTTATGTACTTTCAACTTATTACTGTGTTTAACGTCAGCAACGAGATATATGTGGCTGGGTGTGGCGAGTGGTTTTGGGGTGGCTCTGGTAATTATATGGTAAGTTAGGTACTAAGCTATTGGGATCCTACCCAGGAGGCCCCCAAATCATTATTTTTTTCTGAAGATATTTGCCTTAGTTAAGAAGAGTATAACCACGTGCCCGACAGATAACTATTAAATATTAATAAGCCCTATTTCAAATTTAGATTGTTATGGATCCAGTGCTATCAGAACTCAAGGTGCCTTGTGTCTGCGAATATGAGAGGGACACCGGTCCCTTCAGAACCTACCCAGATAGGCATAGGATCGATCTCACTGCGTTAGAGCTCAACACACCGGACTCTCTGACAGAATTTCAGTTCACAAGGCATCTCCAGAACTGGCTCTGTTTTGGTTTAGTTAGGGAGATTTGTCAATTATGCCACGTTCACTTTCATCCTTCCGACCTGGTGATAGAAGAAAGAGGAAACCAAATTATTTCATACGCGAAGTTGGAGCAGTATATCTGGTATTGGTGTGGTGCAGGTCATACAATTACAGAAAAGGAACGGGTCACAGCCAGAGCTGAGTTTTGCGAACTACTCTATATTGCCAACAAGGCGGTGAATACGAGGATTAATCGACTATCGAGCACTATTATCGAAAACGAAGGAGTAATCTTATTATCTATCATGGCTCTTGTGGATTATTTAGTCTTCAATCACAACCACATTTTTGATATCCCGACGGAGACCATGGTTGCAATCAGGTGGGCGCGCTCTCCGACTATGGATCGCCTATTGTTGAATTCTGGCTGGTGCCGCGGAGAACTACCGAACCTTTATTCCAAGCGCTCTGTTACCCGACCCTGGAACGAATGATCATCCAGAACCAAACCATCATCTATCGAAGATACGTATTCTCACATGAGACTGCCGCCGATGTAAATACCAATTCAAGCTATTTGTGAGATTCTCTTGTATGGTGGTATCTCGATCGTCCAGGTCGTGGAAAGCTTGTGTGGGCTTATAATAGAGCTGGACAGCTTTAATCTAGGTGAACTAGGTACTGTGCTACCTTATGTCGCAATATCTCACGTATGGTCCGACGGTATGGGAAATCCAACAAGTAATAGCATACATATCTGTTAATTAAGACAAATTCAGAGGCATGTAAATGCTCTAAACCCAACTTCGGAAGGGGTAGCTATTTCTGGATGGATACCCTGTGCGTGCCGCTGGAAATCGGTGCAAGGAATCTAGCCATTTCAAGAATGGCAAGGACGTATGCCCATTCGACCAATGTCCTAGTCCTCGATAAATGGCTAGAAAGTTCAACGGTTAATAGAGATCCTCGAGTGTCTAATAAGGATAGGGAGAAGCAACTGGAACCAAAGGCTCTGGACTTACCAGGAAGCTAAACTTGCAAGAGATTGCAGATTTCAGCTATTTTCAGGGCAGTCACCTTTGACGAATTCTCCGGTGAAAAATTCCAGAACGAAGAGAACTATAAAGAGTAGTAGATCATCTATTATCACTAGATGAGAGCGACTTTTTCAATTCGATTACCTAGTTGTTCTGCTAAAGGGACTCTCCCTCGATGAATTCACGACGACTCGAGTAGATGAATATGTCAACTTGCCGGAAGGGATTGGGGAAGAGGAGGAAGAGCTCCGTATTTTGGCCATTGAAGCAGCGAAACGTCTTCGTTTAAAAGCTAAACTCTGCCAAGAATTCTCTCCCCTTATCGAAAAGCTAGAGATCGCTATGTAAACACACGTGCTGACCCTCGGATAGAGGGCATGCTCAATTCATCTAGAGACCCGGTCTTTTATATGGACTGAGCATTCTGGGTCCTCTCAGGGGTATCTTTTTCCGGTACACCATGGATCGAGAGAAGGACATGAACTCAATGGAAATACCTCAGTTCACAGGTCATTCTAGTCCACCTTATCAAATATTTAAGGAGGTGGTACAAGGACTTAAGGGTAGAATGACTAGTAGACAGGAAGATAAGACAATATGTATCAGCGGGATCATCGGCCTTGACGTTTCTCGCATGCTCCAATTCTCTGTTGATAAAAAGAAGAGAGCCGAACAAACAGAACAAGTCTGCGCTACTAGAATGCAAGAGTTCTATCTATTTTTAAAGGAGATCGGAGGCGATGTGCTTTTCTGGAATGTCCCCAGACTTCAAGATCCTGGATTCTCTTGGGCCCCGCGTTCGTTCATGAACTTGGGATCTGAGCAAGCATATGGCCGGGCCGCGATGATTACCAGAAGCGGGCTCTTTATACAGCTAGGAGGGATATCCTTAGGAAGCCTTAGCCTGGCTGACTTACTTGCTAAACCAGTCATCCACTTAGATACCGATCTCAGACAAATATCTCTCAGACCCGATAAGACATTCTATAGGCAGCCTCTGGACTTTGACTCTGCAATCTCGCGAGCTTGAGCTTGTTATCGCTAGTTCTCCTACTCGGAAAGCTTTTATCGCAGAGATTGTTAAAAGGAGAGGTCCTCTTAAGCTCATACGCTACATTATATATGCAGAACTCATTGATAGAGTAACTGATGAGGATTGTGTGTATATTAAGGGTATTGAGAACGGAGGAGAGAAGTTTTGCATTGTATGAATCTGACGATACAACACGCTTTTGACCGATTCTACATCTTTCAACCTGCTGTACCCCTATTACAATCCATATTTTCAATCTCTTGCATCTTGCGTATAGCATTCATGAGAATCATCTTTTATAGCTATAGAATGGATATACCTGACGAGCCTGAGCAGTACCTCAGGCCAAACTGTTGTCTTATTGGATACCCGGACTTTGTCGCACTAGGTTACCAACTCACGACTAATCCACATTTATAGCCGCCAGTTTTTATTCTCCTATTTAGCTCCCTCCACTTATTACCTATACGAGAAAGCTTCGACCTCCCAAGAGATGCGGCTAAAGTAGGTTTGAACTGCACTAGCAAAACTAAGTGATATATATACAAAAATATACTTCAAATTTTCACACATCAGATGAATGGCTTCCATGTCATGGCATTCGATGATCAATCCGAATTGGTGTAGTGGCTAACATTTGACGCTCTCATCATATCACCTATGATCCGTCAAGCCGGTTCGATTCCCCGATTCGGAGTTTCTTTTGACATCATCTCGGGGTTTTCTGCCAAGCATCAAAACTTGTTATTTTTTGCCCCTCTGTCAGTGAGTGTAATGCAATATAACACCCGTTTATTTTTCTGTATATCTCATTACGTTAATAAGTTTTCAGGAATAAAATCACTTCCGGATATTTTTGATTTGATGGGGGTTAGGGTTCTAATAAGATTGGGACGTCCGTGGTTGGCTCCGGATTTTGACAAAAACTCCTTGTAGTCCATTTATTCCCGTGATATATGCTGTGCAAGTTGACAGACTGACATGCCAAATAGAACAATGCCTTGGTTATCTTACGCGCGGCGAATGGCCTATCTCCGACCAACTATTGCTCCAACATGCACGTCTGATATCTGTTACCCTACTCGATGCCTCTCGATACCGAACGAGGCTCGGTGTAACTGAGGAGATTCACCGCCAATCAATATATCGGCGCAACCTAAACGGCTCTATCTTAAGTAACCTACTCATTAGTCCATTAGTTGACTGCGCAATTGGGACCTATTATCTACATAGTCTTAGTTGTAGACGCGTCCACGCATTCTTATGCCGTTTGAGCACTTTTGTGTATTGATATATATCGCGATAGACACTTTACGGTGCCATGTCTTTCTATGCGTTATATCCGACGCTGACGCTGCATATAGCAGCAAATGTCTCTTATGATGATATATCCTATGATGGTCTAGATCATGATCCTACTCGGTGCCGGACGGCTGAAAGGTCATTTCATTATGTCGGCACTTCACTATATCATCAGATTACCTGTTACGCATGTAACCATATATAAGGAACCTTCCTGATTCCAAGATGGAATGATTGGTACACGAGAAGATAGGGTAACCTGAATAGCACACTAAAGTACGCGATAATGCCGTCACTTTCTTGGTATGTTAACTTTTACTAGATGGGTATAGACTCTACGGGAATTTCAATGAAAATCCAGCTTAGAATATTTAGAAATTATCTGTTCTGTGGCTCTATAGTTTTATACGAGGCATGCATGTGCAGTCATGATATTACTTAGATGAGTAAAGTACACTTGAATTAATTGTCAAGTATGATGCGTCATGTAGGATATGAATGCATAACCTACCTAAGGTATATAGTACTTTGATAACGTTGTGCATGAAGGTACTGTAACCTTGGCTGAGGGGGTTTAACAGCACATTATAAATACGTCGGTAATCGTCTTACTGAGGACCACAATGAATAAAATTTAAACCTTTCTACTTATTATATTTTATTGCGGACATCAAAATGGGTGATAGTTATAACGTAGTAGTAGACAGGCTCAATGCCTTTTCGGTTGCCGACTTCGAAGGCCATGAGGCAGAAAGGCTGGAGTTGCTATCAAGTGCACGCAAGCTAGTCGGTAGACTGGAAACGAAGCAAGAAAGAATGTTCAATATCAACTTCAGGAACCCTTCCGAGTATGCGGCGCTGAAAATATGCCTAGATCTTGGTATCTGGCACCGGTGGATGGCAGTGGGTGGTGGTGAAAAGACTGTTGAAGAGCTAGCTAAGTTGGCTACGAAAGATTGCGATTTGAACTTGCTTCGTAAGTACTTGACCTAATATATTTGTGCGTCTATTTCTTGGTTGAAGACTAAAATTGGCCTAAAAGGCCGTCTGCTGCGACTTTTAGGGGCCACGTATATCATCGAGGAAACAGGGGAAGATCGATACAAACCAACTGACCTCTCACTTTCAATCGGCGATGAATCTACTACTCTTGCTCAATGCATTCTTTCTATGTAAGGTTGTATTTCTATGGATAAACTGTACGGCTGCTGACTTGTAATAGGGCCCATCACTGGAATGCCTCTTCTATGAATTTGCCCTCGTTTCTAGCAAAGACGTCGTATCGAGAACCTTTGGATCCGAAGTATAATAACTATGTTGACGCTTTCCCGGAACGATTATCATTCTTGACAGATGTCTCTCTGACCAAAGATACCAGGATAGCTTCAGTGGCTATATGATGGAGTGGTCAAAGTACAGGTTTTCGTGGCCTGATTTCTACGATACGACTTCGCTTGTCGCCGGTGCGGATCTTACTTGGTGCACCATTGGTTATTGATATAGGGGGCCACCATGGCTACGATATTCTTACATTCCTAAAGAAACACCCAGATGTCCCAGCCGGTTCTCTAGTTATCCAAGACCTCGAAGCTGTTCTCTCGGATGCGAATCTCGGAACAGATAAGGTTAAACTCATGCCATATAGCTTCTTCGAGCCTCAACCTATTTATGGTAAGTTCGTATTTTATTAAAATTGTATAAATCGGCATGAAGCCGTAGAACTAGGAGTTAATATATCGCGTGTGAAATAGGAGCCGCGCGTACTTTCTTCGTGGGGTCATCCACGACTGGGCATACGAGCCATCACTTCAGATCCTCCAAAATATCTTACCGGCGATGAAGAAAGGATATTCCAAGCTCCTCATATGCGACGTTGTAATCCCACCGAAGGGTGCAAGCGTCTACCAAGCGGGTATGGATTTGAACATGATGGCACTTTCGGCTTACGAAAGGACCGAAGCTACGTGGAGGAAGCTAATAACTGATGCTGGATATAAGATAAACAAGATTTGGATGGACCCTAGAGGGTACGAGGGCTAATCGAAGCAGAATTGGCATAATAGGTACCTAGGCACAGATGAGCGGATGGATGGTTAGGGTATTACGAAGGGATTTGGATCATGACCATTTTGCGTTTTCAACAAAACAAAGCGGATCAGATATATTTTTAATTAGTGGAAACCCGATTTTCAGGAATATTTAAGTGAGCTCAATCAAGTAAATATGAAAATTGATTTAACTACCTAGGTACCTAGGTAAAATTGAAACAGCTAAAGAAATAAGAGTTGAGAGCACCTACACCTACCTATGTAACTGACCTCTGTAACTGGTACACCTTACCTACCTAAGGTACCTAAGGTACCTAAGGTACCTAAGATCTGGTACGTAAGCCACCATCATTCTAAAATGTGGCTTGCTGAATGTGGGGATCACTGAGTCCTACCTGACCCGACTCTTTAAAAACCCCAAGTCAGAAACAATTAAATTCATCATTCACTTTCATATGATTGTATGTTCTGAAAGCCCCTAGTGTTTTAAATATTGGTCCATTCATCCATATAAATACGCTCCTACAATAATCTTCTAGCGTACCTAGGTGTATATAACACGGGATGGAGTACCCGACGTTCCCGAACAGCCTTCTCCGTCACCTCCAGCTTCTCCCATTCCGGATCGACCTGTATCACCCGAACTCCCCTTACTATGACTGCGTCAGCTATTCTCACGGCACTTCCTCAAGATGCAAGCTCGGCTCGCTAGCGCTGGTAAATTTGAAAAGGAGAAAGTTCGTATTCGTTTCAAGGCTGTCGGAGGGTCTGCTCCGCAGCTTAAGCGTGAAGTGCGCCAGATAAGTGCCGCGCAAAAGTTCGAAGCTGTCGTGTCTCACCTACGCAAGGCGCTTCATCTCAGTCCTACCGATAGCCTGTTTCTCTATGTGAATAGTGTATTTGCCCCTGCTCTGGATGAGATCGTCGGCAACTTACATCGAGTATGTATTATAATCTCATTATATTTGCTGTGAGGATGCTGACCTGCCCAATAGTGTTTTAAGGATTCAAACGATCAGTTGATTGTGGCTTATTCAATGACTCCTGCATTTGGATGAGATGCAGGATTGCTACAATCGTGACGTCTCAATTATACTCCCTAAACGCCTATCTATGCTGACACGGTATATTAAACCAAACTGGATGGTTACGCCTTTAACCCTCTATCGGTCTGTGGTATAATGCAGAATCCAACCAAGCGATTGATATCGCGTCATAGCTCACTATCTCTCACGAAAGCCTCGAGCTCAGTTGGAGAGATAGGATATGTATGCTCTGGGGCTGGGTATTGACGGTTTTTTACTTCCTCCCGATATGACTCGATCGCTCCACGGCTTTCGGCCCACACATTACCATACTGTTTTACAAACTTAGGAATGAAGCGACCCGGTGGGAAATTACCGGTCATGTCGACCTGGACGAGTACCTGGCCAGAACAACCATTTCCCGCACCGATTCCGATGGTCGGGACGCGTAGCTTCTGCGTGATGATACTTGCGACTTCCGCTGGAACGGCTTCCACCACCATACCGAAGCATCCAGCTTCTTGGACGGCCAACGCGTCTTCGAGGACTTTCATTGCACCTTTTGACGTTTTCCCCTGGACTCTAAATCCACCAAGGGCCCCTTGGCGTTGAGGCGTAAGCCCGATATGGCCTAAAACAGGTATACCGGCTTTGGTTATCTTCGCAATGGTTGGAGCCATCTCTATTCCTCCTTCCAATTTGATACCTTGGACACGGCCATGCTTGATGAATCGTATGGCTGTTTCTAGTGCTTGCTCCGGTGAGATTTCATACGATCCCATGGGAAGATCCCCGATCTGGTCTGACGTTAGTTTTCTATATCAACCGAACTTAGCATGTGGGCTTACTGTGAAGGCTGCTTTGGTGGCACGTGCAACTGATCGACAGTGCAGCAGCATGTCCTCGACCGTTACTTCACTGGTATCTTCCATTCCTAAAGCCACCATTGCTAGGCTATCTCCCACAAGTACCACGTCCATTCCAGCAGCATCTGCGACATGCGCACTTGGAAAATCATGGGCAGTCATGACCGTGATAGGTTCCCCTTTATACATAGATTGAAGAGTTCCTATGGTTACCTTTTTTCTTGATCTAATCCTGTGCCTAGAGGCGAATGGGAACTCCATCTTTGTTGATGTAATCTTTGCTGCTGCCATAATGAAGGTGACTGTCTAGAACCAGCGAAGGCAATGTTTGATAATGATATGGCCCGGCATGGCAGTGAAGCACGTGACCTAGATAAGATGTGCGCCATTTGTGTTGCGTTTGTTGGGAATTGATTAGAGCCAATGCGATTTGACAAAATGTGTATTCTTAGTACATATGACTATTTAGAAGTTGAAACGGAGAGAATTGAATAGCGGCCATGACCTAGAACCGACCGCGGTTTTATCTTTTGGTCATGATGGTTTTTGCTGCGTATAATTGAGTCTTATCGAAGTTTCTTTGGTGTTTTCCTGACCGTATCTGTCTAAGTCATCTTAAGAGGTACGTACCTTTAGGTAGTCCACCGACACTTACCGAGGTCCTGGTTAAATATCGGGCTATCCCTTACCCCTTTAATTGTCTTTGAGCTCAACAAGTGTAAATGGCAAGTCGTACATAGTAATTAACTATTTGATGAGGGCATGCGGGCGGACGATTGACTAGATATGAAGCCTATGAGGCTTTTACCTACAAGTAATTTAGAGTATCTGGCGACGATAAATATTGTCGATCCCTGAACTAACCCCTTTTCTTAAACGTGTTTCTAATAACTAGTAAGAGTGAGCTGAGACTAACTTGGGTTAGAAAGCTAATGATTCAGGTGGAAACTCAATTACTTAATAGGTACGTTAGGTATGTATTGATGTAAATTTCGCCAAGAATGGCAACCGAGCAAATATGAAGTATTAAACCATGTGAATATCGCCTAAAGCAAGGTACCTAGCCTTAATTCGTTTACCAGCTACGATGCCACGCACATACTCGTCGTTATAAGCAACACCGCCAACCTACCATTAAGCATCCGATCTCCTCCACGGACCTTGCTACTCGAGTCCTAGAGTAGTTCTAGAAATGCTGCTATTCCGGTAATGTCGAACTCCGCCATGGTCTTAGATGTATTCTGAACGTGAATACCCGGTCAGTAGGCTTCAGAAGGTTCTGGCCGACGGGATACCGTTCTTCATGATAACTGTCAAGGAATGAGAGTGGGTGCTTGCGCGCGGATGACTTCTGCGAGTTTTACCCAAGGTTGATTGCGTCCTAGATGCCTATGTTCACTATGACAATAAAAGTTAATGATACTTTACTTATGAGATTGATGGATTGGGGACTCAATGAGCAATAGCAGGCTCCGAAGACAGGCTAAAAAGGCAAGGGGCAAAGGAACTTAAAGACTACATACTGCCTTGGCTACTAATAGGGCTGTGGATGTAGGCAGCGTCACCAGCGACGGATAATCTCCCGTTGCTATACCTGTTCACCCTCCGATTATGGAGGTAGAAGC